>JASAND010025738.1:0-14748 GCA_030248195.1 Trissonchulus latispiculum
TTTTTAGACTTTTTTCTTGAGATTTTTTGTATTTATTGTGAAATCGCTCTTCGTTGTAGAGAAATAAGCTGAAATGTGTGCGACGTGCGTAATCTGTATTTCGCCTACTTTTTCCAAATTTGTCAAGCGATTACTTTAGCTAGAAAGTAGTAATCGGGACAATTAAAAAACTTGCCTGGGTATATTTGTACAGAACACATCTGTTAAGGTGGTGATTCCTTTTGGGCACAAATTGTTGGTTGGCGGCGCAAATCAAGATGAAATTTGGCAAAACTTTCCGAAATACATTCTTTTAGCGTTCTAGCGCCCTCCGCGCAATCCCGATTCAAAAATTCGAGATTTCCGATCAGGGCGGTTTTTCCCAATTTCTGAAAGTTTGGCGGCAGATATACAGTTATGACTATATTCATTTGAAAGATCTCGTTGAGCTTCACATTTTTGCTTTTTAAAGCAACTTTCTATCTTTTCTCTAGCGTGCGATATAGCTGATTTTCTTGGTTTGGCGTGGAAAACTTGTCATGTTTGCAGAAATCAAATAATCCATCATTTCTTGAACTACACAAGCCGGAAAATCAAACTAAGGGCGTCGATCTGAAGGTCTCACAGGGGCAAATTATCCGATGGATGATCGTCTTCCAACAGCTATCCCTTAGGCTGCTATCATGAAAAATGTAGTTTTTGCAAAAACACGAGCATTTTTTTCCAGAGATTGTGGAGCATTCACCACGCAAGTTGGGGGGCTGCTACTTAACAAATGAGTTCTGCACAAATATACCCAGGGACGTTTTTTTAGTTGCCCCGATTACTGCTTTCTAGCTAAAGTAATCGCTTGACAAATTTGGAAAAAGTAGGCAAAATACAGGTTACGCACACATTTCAGCTTATTTCTCTATAACGAAGAGCGATTTCACAATAAATAAAAAATCGTCCCCAGCTATTTGATGGAGGTATGGAATGATATAGTCGATGTCTCGCGAAAAAATTTACTTGAGTCTGCAAAAAATCTGGAAAATTAAACTTCTTTTAAAATGTGTTAAAAATATTTTAGAAAAGCAACATTTGTTTCATAGCCTGCATTAAAAAGAGAAAATGTCAAGCTACATTTTGATATAAAAATGGCTTCTTAACTCCAAGTAATGAACGAGTAATAATGGTGCAAACTTTTGTGACCAAGGCAATCACCACCTTAAGTAGCAACCCTCCAGCTTGCATGGTGAATGCTCCATAATCTTTGGAAAAAATTGGTCGGGTTTTTGCAAATTCTACATTTTTTATGATGGCAGCCTACAGGATAGCAGTTGGAAGACGATCATGCGTCGGATAATTTGTCCCTGTGTTACCTTCAGATCGACGCCCTTAGTTTGATTTTACGGCTTGCGTACTTCAAGAACTGTTGGATAATTTGATTTCTGCAAAAATAAGTTTTCGACGCCAAGACAAGAAAATCGGCTATATCTCACGGTAGAGAAAAGCTAGAACGTTGCTTTAAAAAGCAAAAATATGAAGCCCGACGAGACCTTTCGAATGAATATAGTCATAGCTCTATAGCTGCTGCCAAAATTTCAGAATTTTGGAAAAACCGCCCTGACCGGAAATCTCGAATTTTTGAATCCGGATTGAGCGGAGGATGTTAGAACGCTGAAATAACGTATTTCGGAAAGTTTCGTCGAATTTCATCTTGATTTAAGCCACCAAACAACAATATGTGCCCAAAAGGAATCACCACCTTAAACGTATGCAAATGTAAATTAAGACTTAGTCATTGTTGTTTTTGAATTCGAATATTCGAATAATTCGCGAATTATTCGAATAATTCGAACTATTCGCGAATTATTCGAATAGTACCCCACGAATAGCGACGAATATGAATACCAGTTTTACTATTCGTGCCCATGCTTACTTGCTTGCTTCTATTGTGAAAAGCAGGAAATAGGACGAAATGAAGTGTAAGCGTGCTAGCATGTAGCACACGCAATAGGTAATATGCGAAAAACATGCTGTTAACCAGGCGAATTCAGTAAAATTCAATTCTTGAAGTAGATTGGCACTGACGCACCCGGACACCACGCATGTTAGTTGGTTCTGGGGTTGAGGTGGAGCTTTTTCAACGAAATTGTGCGCACATTAAATTTTCCTTATAGAGTGCATACACGACCCGAGTCCGCCTTGTAATAAGAGCCACTTATGTGTTGAGGACGTGGACAGTACATAGTGACAGTGGTTTTCGATTCAAGCGAACAGTTCATAAAAGGTATAAATTTGATCGTTAGTACTTTTTCTCACCTTTAGGCGAGAAAAAAAGAACATAATGACTTTGGATGTCAGTTACTGACAACAGTTCTTTGATTTCACCCGGAAATGCATCCTTATTCGAATTCTCTCAAATTACATGCAAGACGAGATGGCTTGATAACTCAACATTGTATATTTACACGCTGCTTATTCTAGTAACAAAACGGCTGTAATAAAGTCGAACTGCTCCAATTAATGGAATAATATATTCGTTTATGCTGTTCTTCCTCTGCTTTCTATATTACAATTATCCAGAGCTTCAATTCAGCTTCACAGCTTGTTGAATTATTCTCAAGCATATAATGGCTTCGATTCATATTAAGATAAAGCTACATTGGAGTCACCAATCATTCCCGTGCTCCAGCCAGAGTTTCTTTCAGGACCGCTAATTTGGATATTGTAGCCAGATTATCAGGGGAATTTGGCCCAGAACTGCACCAATAAAATAGCAGCAGCATAGCAGAAGGTTAACCGGAGCATTCCCATTCAAAAATTGAACTAGCCTTCTGCTATTCCTGCAGCATTCTTAATTTTTTTTGATACAGTTTACTACAAGTGAAAGTAATCGTTATACAGCAGTTTTTGGAGTGACCGACAAGCATTAGCTAAATTTTCCAATGTCATTATTTGAAAACGTTTCAAATTTTGGCTTAAAAGTCACCGTTTCCCTTCGGGTATTTTTTGAATCATATGGCTTTAATCCTTTACGTAAATAGCTAAAATTGACGAAATACCCTTACTTTATTTCTATGCTCTTTAAGATTCTGGCACCAGCCACGTAATTTTAAGTCGAAAGATAAGAAAGTTTTACTTTTCGGCCTTAGTTTCACAGCAGGTAGACCAGACACCGTAGTGGTTGTCATGGCTGAAAGAGGACACGAAAATGAACATTTTTGCTTTTACAAAGTCAGCTGTGTCAGTTAAGTCAGAAAAGAAGCAGAAAGTCGTTTTTGAGGGTCAAAAATCGCCATTTTTGAGGAAATCAGTTTTTTCAAAATTACTGCCATGTTAAGGACAGTCTTGGTTCATTATTACTCAATCGATACACAAACTGATTGCACATTTCATCAATGGCTATTAGCTGAAGTTCATTACTTTTGTTGAGATTCAAAAGAAAAACCATTTTGGCAAAACTGCGATTATTTTGCTTTAAACATCGATTTCTCAAACATTACCCTACGAATTCCGGAGATTTTTGGCAGAGTGAAATTCACTTCTGCGGCAGTGGAAGCTTTGCTCCCTTTGGCCACAAAATTGCCGAGAAAAGGAAACTCCGAAGGGGAAGAAGTTGGCGGCACTTCTTGTTGTCGTACAATAACCGGTTTTTTCATCAATTGTTGCGACTTATGACCTGCTGAGCCAAACCGCCGAATCAACGACCTCCTCGACCCATGGGGCGTCTCATATCAGGGCGGCAATTGTGTTCTTTATCAGGTTCTGCATCAAATTAACTTGCCTACTACATTGAAAGGCTATTAGCTGTCCACACAAGAGGAAATGTGAATTAAACTATCTTCTTCAATCCTCTATGAATTCGTTTGAAATTTTGTATTGCATCGCTTTGTTAATTTATATTCTCAGGCCGTTCTTTTAGTTTTCGTAAGAGCATTTTCTATGTTTTAGCTTATTTTGAAATATTGCAAATTTTGTATCTTGCCTACTACTGCGTTTTTCCAAATACAAAGAAAATGGCCAATATAATACATAGCCCTATTTGCAAAATTTCGCCATGTTTGGTTGGTCGAAGAAGCTTCGTGAGATTTAAGGAAGCATTTTCAGATGTTGGTGCAAGAAGTGGAAGTGCCAATTTTCATCATCGATTTTATCTGAAAATAAAAAAAAAAGCTTAAATTTTGAAATTTTAAAAATTTTAAAATTTTTTAAAAATTTAAAAATTTCTTTACATTTTTGAAATCACTGAGCCTCAGGTACCACCCTACCAAAATATGAACGCATTTCAATCACCCAATAAGCCCAATCCAACCACTTTGTTTTGAGGGGGGATTGTTTTTTTGATCCCGTTCTTTTAGTTTTCGTAAAAGAGCATTTTCTATTTTTTAGCTTATTTTGAAATATTGCAAATTTTATATCTTGCCTACTACTGCGTTTTTCCAAATACTAAGAAAAATGGCCAATATAAAACATAGGCCTATGTGCAAAAATTTTGCCATGTTTGGTTGGTTTGAAGAAGTGACGAGAAAATTAAAACAATGAAAATTGCAACTTTCTCAATGTGTTTGCTTTGGTTTTAGAAATTTTCAAATGCATTGAATCAGCTGCATAGTAAAGTTTTGCTAAGCATTACACATAAATAACACAATGACAACCTCTTTGGCGTAAGAAAAAAAAAAAAAGGGGGGCCAGCAGGCGGACCCACGAGGGATACAAGGCTATCCTTGTATCCCTAGAGGATCCGCCTACAAGTCTGCGTTTACCTCGGCTTTTCAAGATGTAAATGCTGACAAAAGCAGCCCCTTCCTTCCTCACCCCAACGGAGATTCGCGGGCCACTGCAGTCCTCTTTTCTGTGCATAGCACAGTCAGAGAGGTTTTGATAAAACCTTCTCTCGCTGTGTTGCAGCACAGATAGAGCTGAGCTGGCTGTCCTTCTTTGGACAACCAGGCAGGAGCTCCAGAGACTGGTATTTTCTGGGTAAGAGCAGTCGCAGTGCCCATTGGCTCTTCTGTTCGGACCAAGGCTTCAGCCCTTAGCCACTGCAGGCAGGCGTTTTTCACACTGACAATGACAACCTCTGAAACTCAACAGTTTCAATTTGGGGATAACTGTTTTTACTTTACATTGCTTATGCAAATGGTCAACTAGAATCAGTCGTATGTAAACCTGTCTGTAACTTTGATAGAAGCCACGTAGAGGAGAGATATGCACATCATTGTAAAGATTTTTTGTTTTCACGTCGTAGAGTAAAAACCAATATATAAAGCTTAAATAGAATTTTGATTATTTGCGCATGCGCAAAACCAGCGATGGTAGCTAGCCAATTATGCGCTATCCGACACCAAGATTTTGCGCATAGATAGCTTGTTAACCAGACTTGATTCACCCAACGTTTTTGCCTAAAATTGGATCATCTGTGCAAAAGTTACTTAGGAAATCCCGGTAGTAGATCTTCCACCTTAAGGTGGCGGTTTCCTTTAGTGGGGGACCGGCCTGATTTCCGGCTGGGCTAATTCATTACTGAGAATGGACAGTCAAAAGCTGAACCTCCTCTTCTCTTCTAGGTCCAGGGTGTTTTTTGGTCCTCCCGTTTGGGCTTGTCCTCGAGCCTTATCTCACCTAACAGCCTTTTACAAAGCGCTACATGTGGCGAGGCTGCCAGGATCATCAGGATACATCAGGAGATTCCAGGTTTGTATCCTGGCAGCCCCAGCCACATGTAGCGCTTCTACCAGGGCTGGTGGACCAAGAAGAATCCAAGGACAAGTCCGAACGGGAGGCGTCAGGCACCTCGTACCCACAAAACCAGGACCTAGAAGAGAGAAGGGAAAGCGAGAGGTTCGGGGCTCGCCACTCACCATTGAAAGTAAAGACAGTCGGTCCCGCCGGGGATCGAACCACGGCCCTTCTGCTCTAGAGTCAGATACGCTAACCACTACACCACGGGACCATCAGCTGAACTCCCATTGCAGGCTTATCAATCTTTCCCATGCCTGCTTCCCTACAAATAGGTTCCACCTCTTATGAAAGTAGATGAAATCCTTCTAAACATGTTTTTTTGGTGTTCTTTAACATTCTGGGAAAAGTCTCACATTTTTAGATGAAAAGATAAGAAACTTTAGGTTTTTGGACTTAGGCTCCCAGTAGGTAGACAAGACACTGGATTGGTTGTTATGGCTGAAAAGAGGACACGAAAAAGAAAATATTTCCGTCCACAACTTTTTTGAGCTATTTCCAGTGGTTAAGTCAGTATAAGCAAAAAACTGTTTTTAGGGTCAGAAACGGCCATTTTCGAGGAAGTCAGTTTTTTCAAAAATTCTTGCCACAGGTTAACGACAAAGTTGGCTTATTTACACTCAATCGATGCAGCGTCCAAATGCCCATTTTAGTGAATGCCTATTAACCGGACTTTATTGCTTTTAAACTAGAGATTTGGCCGAAAAACCATTTTGGCAAAACTGCGATTATTTTGTTTAGAACATCGATTTCTCAGAAACTACCAAATGGATTTGCTTGATTTTTAAATTGACGAAAATTTGCCCTATTGCGGAGGGACAGTTTTCTTGGTTTGAGCTAAAACATCTCCAGTTGCGAGAAAAACTGAATACAAAGTTGCGAAATTTCGTGTCACCGCACATTTGCCGGATTTTCTGAGTATTGTGACTTGTTGAGCCAAATCCGAAAAATGTTCCTCGGCCCATATGTCCTTCAGATTATGGCACAAGAAAAAAAATTTTGGCCGATTCTACAGTTTTGAGAAATCGATGTTCGAAAATTTTTGGTCTGTGTTCAGCTCATCTGATGTAAGTATGCCAGAAAATGTTTGCTAGTTTTGTGGTGAAATTTTGGCAGTTTCCTTGTAAGCTTATGGAATGCGGCCAGGTTAGTAAGCTTTAAAATGATGTATAAAGCGCTTCCACCAAAAATTGCGAAAGTTATAGTGTTTCAAAAACCATCCACAGTTTCCCCACAAAAGTAGTCACCACCTTTAAGGTGGTGATTCCCTTTGGCCACATAAAGTTTGCACCATTATTACTCATTTATTACTTGGAGTTAAGAAGCCATTTTTATATCAAAATGTAGCTTGACATTTTCTCTTTTTAATGCATGCTACAACTAATGTTGTTTTGTCGTCGAAAACTTGTCATTTTTGCAGAAATCAAATAATCCATCATTTCTTGAACTATGCAAGCCGTAAAATCAAACTAAGGGCGTCGATCTGAAGGTCTCATAGGGGCAAATTATCCCACGGATGATCGTCTTCCAACAGCGATCCCGCAGGCTGCTTTCATGAAAAATGTAGTTTTTGCAAAACCACGACCAATTTTTTTCCAAAGATTGTGGATCATTCACCATGCAAGCTGGAGGGCTGCTACTTATCAGATGTGTTCAGCACAAATATACCCAGGGATGATTTTTTAGTTTCCCCGATTGCTGCTTTCTAGCTAAAGTAATCGCTTGACAAATTTGGAAAAAGTAGGCAAAATACAGGTTACGCACACATTTCAGCTTGTTTCTATATACGAAGAGCGATTTAACAATAAATAAAAATCGTCCCCAGCTATTTGATGGAGGTATCGAATGATATAACCGATGTCTCGCGAAAAATTTACTTGAGTCTGCAAAAAATCTGGAAAATTATACTTCTTCTAAAATGCGTTAAAAATATTCTAGAAAAACAACATTAGTTTCATGGCATGCATTAAAAAGAGAAAATGTCAAGCTACATTTTGATATAAAAATGGCTTCTTAACTCCAAGTAATAAATGAGTAATAATGGTGCAAACTTTATGTGGCCAAAGGGAATCACCACCTTAAGGTGGTGGTATCCTTTTGTGCAGAGCTTTTGTGGTGGTTTTTGAAACGCTATAACTTTCGCAATTTTTGGAGTTGGAAAGCGCTTTATACATCATTTTAAAGCTTATAACCTGTACATTCCCATAAGCTTACGAAACTGCCAAAATTTACCACAAAACTAGCAAACATTTTCTGGCATACTTACATCAGATAGGCTGAACACAGACCAAAAATTTTCGAACATCGATTTCTCAAAACTGTAGAATCGGCCAAAATTTTTTCTTGTGCCATGATATGAAGGACATATGGGCCGAGGGACATTTTTCGGATTTGGCTCAACAAGTCACAATACTCCAGAAAATCCGGCAAATGTGCGGTGACACGAAATTTCGCAACTTTGTATTCAGTTTTCTCGCAACTGGAGATGTTTTAGCTCAAACCAAGAAAACTGTCCCTCCGCAATAGGGCAAATTTTCATCCAGCCAAAAATCAAGCAAATCCATTTGGTAGTTTCTGAGAAATCGATGTTCTAAACAAAATAATCGCAGTTTTGCCAAAATGGTTTTTCGGCCAAATCTCTAGTTTAAAGCAATAAAGTCCGGTTAATAGGCATTCATAAAATGGGCATTTGGACGCTGCATCGATTGAGTGTAAATAAGCCAACTTTGTCGTTAACCTGTGGCAGGAATTTTGAAAAAACTGACTTCCTCGAAAATGGCCGTTTCTGACCCTAAAAACAGTTTTTTGCTTATACTGACTTAACCACTGGAAATAGCTCAAAGGTTGTAAAAGCAAAAATGTTCATTTTCGTGTCCTCTTTTCAGCCATAACAACCAATCCCGTGTCTTGTCTACCTACTGGGAGCCTAAGGCCAAAAACCTAAAGTTTCTTATCTTTTCATCTAAAAATGTGAGACTGGTCCCAGAATGTTAAAGAGCACCAAAATAGCATATTTAGAAAGTTTCATCTACTTTCATAAAGAATTGGAACCTATATGTAAGGGAAGCAGGCATAGGAAAGATTGATAAGCCTGCAATGGGAGTTCAGCTGATGGTCCCGTGGTGTAGTGGTTAGCATGTCTGACTCTAGAGCAGAAGGGCCGTGGTTCGATCCCCGGCGGGACCAATTCTTTACTTTCAATGGTGAGTGAAAAGCTGAACCTCCCTCTTCCCTTCTCTCTTCTAGGTCCTGGTTTTGTGGGTACGAGGGTGCCTGACGCCTCCCGTTCGGACTTGTCCTTGGATTCTTCTTGGTCCACCAGCCCTGGTAGAAGCGCTACATGTGGCGAGGCTGCCAGGATACAAACCTGGAATCTCCTGATGTATCCTGATGATCCTGGCAGCCTCGCCACATGTAGCGCTTTTACCAGGCTGGTAGACCAGATAGAAACCGAGGACAAGCCCGAACGGGAGGACCTAGAAACAACAAGGACCTAGAAGAGAGAAGGGAAGAGGGAGGTTCAGCTTTTCACTCACCATTGAAAGTAAAGAATTGGCCCAGCCGGGGATCGAACCGGTCCTACACAAAAGGAAACCGCCACCTTAAGGTGGAAGTACCACTACCGGGATTTCCTAAGTAACTTTTGCACGGATGAAGCAATTTTGACAAAACGTTGGGTGAATCAAGTCTGGTTAACAAGCTATCTATGCGCAAAATCTTGGTGTCGGATAGCGCATAATTGGCTAGCTACCATCATGGTTTTGCGCATGCGCAAATAATCAAAATTCTATTTAAGCTTTATATATTGGTTTTTACTCTACGACGTGAAAACAAAAAATCTTTACAATGATGTGCATATCTCTCCTCTACGTGGCTTCTATCAAAAGTTACAGACAGGTTTACATACGGCTGATTTAAGTTGACCATTTGCATAAGCAATGTAAAGTAAAAACAGTTATCCAAAAATTGAAACTGTTGAGTTTCAGAGGTTGTCATTGTCGAATAATGAAAAACGCCTGCCTGCAGTCACTAAGGCCGAAGCCTTAGTCCGAACAGAAGAGAGCCAATGGGCGCTGCGAGCGCTCTTACCCAGAGAGAACTAGTCTCTGGAGCTCCTGCCTGGTTGTCCAAAGAAGGACAGCCAGCTCGGCTCTATCTGTGCTGCAACACAGCCAGAGAAGGTTTTATCAAAACCTCTCTGACTGTGCTATGCACAGAAAGAGGACTGCAGTGGCCCGCGGATCTCCGTTGAGATACAAACAGCATTTACATCAAGAAAATGAGGTAAACGCGGGCCAGCAGGCGGATCCTCTAGGGATACAAGGATACAAGGATAGCCTTGTATCCCTCGTGGATCCGCCTGCTGGCCCGCGTTTACCTCATTTTCTTATGTAAAAGAGGTTGTCATTGTGTTATTTATGTGTAATGCTTAACAAAACACTATGCAGCTGATTCAATGCATTGCAAATTCCTAAAACCAAAGCAAACATTGAAAAGTTGCAATTTCGTTGTTTTTAATTTTCTCGTCACTTCTTCGACCAACCAAACATGGCAAAATTTTGCACATAGGCCTATGTTTTATATTGGCCATTTTCTTAGTATTTGGAAAAACGCAGTAGTAGGCAAGATATAAAATTTGCAATATTTCAAAATAAGCTAAAAAATAGAAAATGCTCTTTTACGAAAACTAAAAGAACGGGATCTTTTCCACAATCCCCCCCTCAAAACAAAGTGGTTGGATTGGGCTTATTGGGTGATTGAAATGCGTTCATATTTTGGTAGGGTGGTACCTGAGGCTCAGTGATTTCAAAAATGTAAAGAAATTTCAAATTTTTAAAAAATTTTAAAATTTTTAAAATTTCAAAATTTAAACTTTTTTTACATTTTCCGATAGAATCGATGATGGTAAGTATTTTCCCTTCTTGCACCAACATCTGAAAATGCTTCCTGCGATCTGAAAAACTTCTTCGACCAACCAAACATGGCAAAATTTTGCACATAGGGCTATGTATTATATTGGCCATTTTCTTTGTATTTGGAAAAACGCAGTAGTAGGCAAGATACAAAATTTGCAATATTTCAAAATAAGCTAAAACATAGAAAATGCTCTTACGAAAACTAAAAGAACGGCCTGAGCGTATAAATTAATAAAGCGTGCATGCAAAATTTCAAACGAATTCATAGAGGATTGAAGAAGATAGTTTAATTCACATTTCCTCTTGTGTGGACAGCTAGCCAGCCCCCGCAATGTAGTAGGCAAGTTAATTTGATGCAGAACCTGATAAAGAACACAATTGCCGCCCTGATATGAAGGACATATGGGTCGAGGAGGTCGTTGTTTGGATTTGGCTCAGCAGGTCATAAGTCATAACGGTCGAGAAAACCGGACAATTGTACGACAACAAGAAATTACGCAACTTCGCATTGAGTTTTCTTGCTACTCGAAACGTTTTAGCCCAAACCAAGAAAAATTTCCCTCCGCAGAAGTGAATTTCACTCTGCCAAAAATCTCCGGAATTCGTAGGGTAATGTTTGAGAAATCGATGTTTAAAGCAAAATAATCGCAGTTTTGCCAAAATGGTTTTTCTGCCGAATCTCTAGCTTAAAGTAATGAACTTCAGCTAATAGCCATTGATGAAATGTGCAATCAGTTTGTGTATCGATTGAGTAATAATGAACCAAGACTGTCCTTAACATGTGGCAGTAATTTTGAAAAAACTGATTTCCTCAAAAATGGCGATTTTTTGACCCTCAAAACAGCTTTCTGCTCATACTGACTTAACTATTTGACACAGCTGAAGCTTTGTAAAAGCAAAAATGTTCATTTTCGTGTCCTCTTTCCAGCCATGACAACCACTACGGTGTCTGGTCTACCTGCTGTGAGCCTAAGGCCGAAAAACCAAAACTTTCTTATCTTTCGACTTAAAATTACGTGGCTGGTGCCAGAATCTTAAAGAGCATAGAAATAAATAGGGTATTTCGTCAATTTTAGCTATTTACGTAAAGGATTAAAGCCATATGATTCAAAAAATACCCGAAAGGAAACGAGCACCTTAAGCCAAAATTTGAAACGTTTTCAAATAATGACATTGGAAAATTTAGCTAATGCTTGTCGGTCCTCCAAAAACTGCTGTCACCGATTACTTACTGCCGTAAACTGTATCAAAAAAAATTAAGAATGCTGCGGAATAGCAGAAGGCTAGTTCAATTTTTGAATGGGAATCCAATAGTTAACCTTCTGCTATGCTGCTGCTATTTTATTGGTGCAGTTCACGGTAAGATTCCTGCGATAATCTTACTACACAATCCAAATTAGCGGTCCTGGCAGGAACTCTGGCTGGAAGCACGGGAATGATTGGTGACTCCAATGTAGCTTTATCTTAATATGAATCAAGCCATTATATGTAGCGAATAATTCAACAGCTGTGAAGCTGAATTGAAGCTCTGGATAATTGTAATATAGAAAGCGGAGGAAGAACAGCTTAAACGAATATATTCCATTAATTGGAGCAGTTCGACTTTATTACAGCCGTTTTGTTACTAGAATAAACAGCGTGTAAATATACAATGTTGAGTTATCAAGCCATCTCGTCTTGCATGTAATTTGAGAGAATTCGAATAAGGATGCATTTCCGGGTGAAATCAAAGAACTGTTGTCAAACAACGTCAAAGTCGTTATGTTCTTTTTTCTCGCCTAAAGGTGAGAAAAATTTACTTGCGATCAAATTTATACCTTTTATGAACTGTTCGCTTCGATCAAAATATGTCCTATGTACATCAAAGTCCTCAACACATAAGTGGCTCTTATTACAAGGCGGACTCGGGTCGTGTATGCACTCTATAGGGAGAAATTGAATGTGTGCACAATTTCGTTGAAAAAACAACTCGTGAAATTCAAACATTTACATGCGTGGTGTCCGGGTGCGTCAGTGCCAATCTACTTCAAGAATTGAATTTTACTGAATTCGCCTGGTTAACAGCGTGTTTTTCGCATATTACCTATTGCGTGTGCTACATTGCTTTCGCACGCTTACGCTGTTTCGTCCTATTTCCTGCTACAATAGAAGCAAGCAAGTAAGCATGGGCACGAATAGTAAAACTGGTATTCGCATATTCGTCGCTATTCGTGGGGTACTATTCGAATAATTCGCGAATAGTTCGAATTATTCGAATAATTCGCGAATTATTCGAATATTCGAATTCAAAAACGGCAATGACTAAGTCTTAATTTACATTTGCATGCACGTTTAAGGTGGTGATTCCTTTTGGGCACATATTGCTGGTTGGCAGCGTAAATCAGGATGAAATTTGACGAAACTTTCCGAAATACGTTCTTTTAGCCTTCTAACACCCTCCGCGCAATCCCGATTCAAAAATTCGAGATTTCCGGTCAGGGCGGTTTTTCCAAATTTCCGAACATTTGGCAGCAGCTATACAGTTATGACTATTTTCATTCGAAAGACCTCGTTGAGCTTCATATTTTTGCTTTTTAAAGCAACGTTCCAGCTGTTCTCTGCCGTGAGATATAGCCGATTTTCTTGTTTTGGAGTCGAAAACTTGTCATTTTTGCAGAAATCAAATAATCCATCATTTCTTGAACTATGCAAGTCGTAAAATCAAACTAAGGGCGTCGATCTGAAGGTCTCATAGGGGCAAATTATCCGACGCATGATCGTCTTCCAACAGCTATCCCGTAGGCTGCTATCATAAAAAATGCAGTTGTTGCAAAAACACGACCAATTTTTTTCCAAAGATTGTGGAGCGTTCACCATGCAAGCTGGAGGGCTGCTATTTAAGGTGGTGATTCCCTTTGGTCACAAAAGTTTGCACCGTTATTACTCGTTCATTACTTGGAGTTAAGAAGCCATTTTTATATCAAAATGTAGCTTGACATTTTCTCATTTTAATGCATACCATGAAACTAATGCTGCTTTTTTAAAATATTTTTGACACATTTTAGAAGAAGTATAGTTTTCCAGATTTTTTGCAGACTCAAGTAAATTTTTCGCGAGACATCGGTTATATCATTCGATTCCTCCATCAATAAGCTGGGGACGATTTTTTATTTATTGTGAAATCACTCTTCTTTATAGAGAGATAAGCTGAAATGTGTGCGCAACCTGTATTTTGCCTACTTTTTCCAAATTTGTTAAGCGATTACTTTAGTTAGAAAGCAGTAATCGGGGCAACTAAAAAAACGTCCCTGGGTATATTTGTGCAGAACTCATTTGTTAAGTAGCAGCCCTCCAACTTGCATGGTGAATGCTCCACAGTCTTTGGAAAAAAATTGGTCGTGTTTTTGCAAAAACTACATTTTTCATGATAGCAGCCTACGGGATAGCTGTTGGAAGACGATCATCCATCGGATAATTTGCCCCTGTGAGACCTTCACATCGACGCCCTTAGTTTGATTTACCGGCTTGTGTAGTTCAAGAAATGATGGATTATTAGATTTTTGCAAAAATGACAAGTTTTCGACGCCAAAACAAGAAAATCGGCTATATCGCACGCTAGAGAAAAGCTAGAAAGTTGCTTTAAAAAGCAAAAATGTGAAGCTCAACGAGATCTTACAAATGAATATAGTCATACTCATAACTGTATAGCTGCCGCCAAACTTTCAGAAATTAGGAAAAACCGCCCTGGTCGGAAATCTAGAATTTTTGAACCGGGATTACGCGGAGGGTGTTACAACGCTAAAAGAATGTATTTAGGAAAGTTTCGCCAAATTTCATCCTAATTTGCGCCGCCAACCAACAATTTGTGCCCAAAAGGAATCACCACCTTAACAGATGTGCTCTGTGCAAATATACCCAGGGACGTTTTTAGTTGCCCCGATTACTGCTTTCTAGCTAAAGTAATCGCTTGGCAAATTTGGAAAAAGTAGGCAAAATACAGGTTACGCACACATTTCAGCTTCAAATTTAGCTTTACACATAACGAAGAGCGATTTCACAATAAATAAAAAATATCTCAAGAAAAAAGTCTAAAAATTTTGTAGAAATGTGGTTGCTCAGTGTACTGTCAGATTAATTACTAATAAAGGAA
>JASAND010025740.1:0-17588 GCA_030248195.1 Trissonchulus latispiculum
TTTGATTCAGGTGCAGCGAAGATCTCATCTGCCACCTGAATCACATCCTTATTTGATATTTGATATTTGATTATCCTAAGAAATGTGAAGTACAGAATCAGCCCAAGTCGGTAGGATCAGTCCAAATCTGGATAATACTGGATCAATTGTTGAAATTTGGAAGGACTAGGTACTTCACTGGAATTGGCACTGAGATTGGAAGGCAGATTCCAATAAATCGACACCTGCTATCATTTTGGGACCTAAAACCTAACTGTTAGCCCGTCATTTCTGAAGAACGTTATATCGAACTGTCTGTGACAAATTATTGCAACCTAGCGGGAGCGGGAACTTTTGCCTCTATGCTCTAAATTTGGTTACTCTTAAAGCGAAGTCGAAGAAGAAATTCTGTGGTAAAGAAGCCAATTTTAAACTAACAAGAACTGTATTAAATTTCATTAATTAGGAATAGGTAGCGACATCTCCTGGTATCACCCCTATAGCCCGACCCTTGTGCTCAACTTTTCACTGATTGTTTCTGATTTCCGCATAGCATTTTCGGCAGTGGGCTGTGGCATCTTTCAAGATTATATTACAGCAGCTGAGAGCTCACCCCTAGACCGGAATTTAGGTTAATTTAAGTTAATTATCAATTGTGTTGTGTAATGTTTTGACATATGAGGACCCAGTCTAATTTGTAAAAGGCGGATAAAGAGGTAACAATAATAGTACACATTAATTAGTTTTGATTTAGTATTAATAAGAATAGTTTAGAGTAGAGTCACTTTGAGATATATGAGTCTAAGGTCGAAAAGTGACCAAGCATCCAACCATCAAACTTAGGTAAATTCTCGAGTTAAAGAGATTCTGGCAACTCTGGTATATTGACTGTAATCAATATTGTCGATATATCTGCAATATACTGTTATTGATTATTATCATTAGTGGAATTGTAATCTGTCTACGGTTTGTCAGTACTTATTTATTTATATACGGTTTGTTAGTAATTATTGTACTCAGAATAAATTAGAGTGCTGTGCCCCAGACGGACTACAGATCATTGATTACCAGATTCGGTTGTGATCCTCATCATTATAGTAAGTTTTCTCAGGTCTCGATTGGAGATCTGACTAGAATCTCTCACAGAAGAGAAGAATTGAGTCTGTGCCTTTGATCCGCGTGTCAAGGCCCTCTATTTGATTTCGGCAGTGAACAAATAGAGCGAGAAATCGACCCCTCTCGCCGTTTGCTGTTGTTTATAGACCAAACGAACTCACAGTAGTACCCCTAACCAGGTCGGCTGTAGAGATCCCCGACTTTGGCAAATCACCTTTTGGGAATCTAGTACATAAGTTTACCTAATAGGGTGAACGCGCTGACCTTCTGTGTAACTAGAACTCGTCTGACCTAAGTAAGCTAAGTAAGCCAACACGGTTTAATAGCAGATCATATCAAATCAATCCTTTTGGAAGCGAAAGAAATTTCCTGGTCAGTCAGTTCATTACACGGTAAATAGAAATCTTGGAGCCCCCAGTGAGGATCATACCCGCCGAATTCTATCACATTAGACTAACAGTGAGGATAACCTATCTGACCCTTGTCTATCCCTAAATATTAACCAGTGAGGTTAAGCTCTGACCCCATCAAGTAGAAGTCTGTAAAGATTTAGTTTTCCTTCTCTAATATCCATTTTCTTCTTCAAGTGGCCTTGGTTCATACTGTAAACTACGTCATAGCCCTAATTCACATACTGTAAACTAAGTCATCTTTCTTTTAGTGTATCTAACCTTAGTGTATCATGTGGCTTCATATAATTTCACTGGCTATATCCTTTTTAATCCCTTATTTTTCCAGGTTAAGTTCCAGTTTTTTCAACGTAGTGATGGCTAGACTTTTCAAATCTGTACCTAGGAGGTCGTGTTCCTGTATGTGTAACACTACAATCAGTTCCTGGAATACATCTAATTTCCTGTCCGTAGCTGTTCAAACCGAGGAATCCGACGACAGTGGAATTGAATCTGACTATTTGGAGGATAGTTCGTCTTGTTGTTCATTAGCATTCTATGATGTTGAAGAAACTCCGAATTCGTTTTCTGCTGATAATGAAGATTGTCTGGTAGTTCCTTCCCAAGCTGACTGTAACTCTGATTATGCTTCGGATTCAGACTTCAGTTTTCGTGGTTCGTCAGAGCTCTTGAACACTGTGGCTGATGCTGATCATTTTTCTGAAACCTTGCCGTGCAGCGTTTCAAACCTTCTGGAGGATGTAACACTTCAGCATCGTCCATTCCGCCTTCTGAACCTCCCTTCGCCCCCAGTAACTCCAGAGCCTGATCTGAACGCTCGTGGTTGCCAGAGCAGCTTGCTGGAGCCAGAATTTGCACCGTCCCCTCCGACATCGGGATGCAGACTGTCCCGTTCGATAGATAGTCCTAGTAAGATTCTAAGGTCTCGCCAATCTTCTGATCAAACACCTCGCTCTTGTGAAACACGGATATGCGTAACTGCAGCTGGGGAGTGTGTAGCAGTGAGGGAAAGTAGGACTGTATCTAGGAAGTCAAAGCAGTCCCGGCAGTCTGATGGAACCGTAGACAAGATTGAACACCTACGTGCTCAACTTGACCTGTTGCCCCCACTACATCAGGAGATTAGTCAGAACAGTTGTCCGTTGGAATTTTCAGAAACTATTCAAGCAGAAGTATGTAGCACCAGTGCCAGCGATGAATGCGAAGAGTCCCTCAGAAGTGTTGAGCAGAGTGTTTCAATGCCTCAGCAACAGTCAAGCGAAGCTGTTCGGCAGGCTGTTCAGATTCTTGCTGATAATTCACAGATTCAGTCAGCATCGTCCGCTCTTCAGAATATCAAGCAATTTTCTGGTCTTGAGAATGAGAACATCTTGGATCATCTTCATCAGTTCGAAACCATCTGTGCAGCCCTTCGTTGTTCTGATGCGACCAAAATCCAGTTGTTTCCTTGTACACTAGCTGGTAAAGCGGAGGAGTTGTTTCGGTCTCAACAGTCGCATTTGTGGAAAACTTGGTCGCTATGGCTAAAGAATATTAGGGAACTTTTTCTCAGTCCTGCCGAGTTGTTAGCTGCGACAAAGCTGCTGAACACCATTGAACAAGCTGGTTCAGAGACGGTGGCTGACTTCTATTTAAGGTTGCATAAATACTGTCGGGTAGCTTATGATGAGCCGCTGAGTCCCAGTTTTTATCGAACCTATTTAAGCAGAGTTTTTGTACTAGGTTTGAGACCAGATTTACGCTCCAAAATGCCCTTATCAGCTGAGATGGAGTTGGAAGCCGCGTTTAAGCTTGCGCTTTCAGCGGAGAGTACTACTCTGCCCTATGACTGGATTCCATTGTTCCTAGAAGATAACTCTCCACCGACCGCCGTCAAGAGTCCACAACCACCGACCAGGCATTGTTATAATTGCCATGGAATTGGACATATAAAGCGAAAGTGTCGCAAGCCTGGAGGAGGAGCCCATATTCCTAATGGTCATAGTATGCGTACCAGTCGTCCTCCTGCCCAGAAAACAGTAAGGATGCGAGAAGACGGAGGAACCCTGCTAAATTCTAATGAAAATAAGTACGATTATGCTATGTCTACGCAACCGCAATTACATAACTCCTCTTTATCTGCATATGTTAGACATAGGTTCGCCCCCAGTTTAACAGCACACTGATCTTAACTCGATATATGATTTGCAGCTAGCCATACTAGGTAAATAAATTGTTTGGGAGCTTGAGCTCCAGAGGGCTTTAGCCCTACAAATTGCTACTTTTAAAAGTGAAAGGCTAGCTGAAATTCAAGATCAACATAAAGAACTCAGGGAATGTAAGAAATGTGTGCATGAAGTTAATGATTAAATGAGTGAGTAAATGTGTGTATGAAATAAATGAATGAATATGTAAATGGCTGTATGAAGTGTATGAAGTGAGTTTGTATGAATGAGGATGGCGCCATCCGAGTTTGTATGTATGTGGTTGAGTATGTGTGTGACTGTGGGAATGTTGCCTGTGTATGAGTATCAGTATGAAATCTGCCTAGGAGTATGAGTATGAGTGTACAAATCTGTACTAAATTTTTTGAACTAAAAGTTTGGTTAATGAGGAGTGTGTAATTGCTAAATAATTGAATCTTGGTTTGCTGACTAGTAAGATTAGTAAGTAATCAATAAGTAAGTAAGTAATAAATGTAAGCTGTCGATTGGTACGTAATATCTATGGTTAACAATCTAATATATATATATTCGGATTGACTGTAGTCTCAAACCTCATTTAAGGGTACTTGCTGTATATATTTTCTTTGTCGATTATCTGGTGATACTAATTGTTATTTATATGGCGACGCATAAACGAGGGAGCATTTTATAGTAATAGCAATTACATCTTGTATAAAGTGTAACTGTATTGTATACTTCATGTTAATTATAATGTATCTGTAGTGGAACTAGTCTGAGGATGAGCGGACGTTTCTCAGGGATGTAAGTCAGCTAAAATTCAAGGGATAGTTATAACTTATCGTAAGAAGCAAGGAAGCTAGTTTAGTTCTGCATAAAAATACCTTATTTTTTACTGCAATATATCAAGCGAGTTGGCTTTGGCATTCTGTATTTGGAACTAATATAGTTAAATGGTCATTATTCCTCCAACCGACCAGTAGAACTTTACTCGAACTCGATGGAAGCTTTACTATAAAACATTAACTTCACATTTGCTTCTCCAATATCGGGACATCAAATTTTTCATAGGTTGACTTTTTATATGTTAGTCTGACTAAGCTTATGTCTGTTATCGTGGCCTAGATGCTTTTTCCAAATAGTCAATTAGGTGAATCACCAGTTTAATAAGTAACTAGAGCAATGCTGATCAACTATAGGCGCAATTAGTTACAGGATAGGTTTAAAACAAGGCATTACTTGTTCATCTGAGACAGAAGTTAAGTTTTGGGGTACTAGAGTGGAATTCGTTCTGCGCAGTTTTCTGATTAACCAGTTTGAGCAAGCGATGGCTGCATTTCCTAAAAACATTTGGCAGCGGGCTAGTAAATTCGTCTAGTATCATGTACTGGTTCGAAAGAAATCTTTCTATCTACCTTATATACCTGAGTTCTTTCTAGCGAAAACACCTGTAAAGTTATAATTTCAAGTGCCAGCGAATATAGGGTTACTAATTCTTATCTTGTACTTTTACTAAAAATAGTCATTAATAATTAATTACAGTAAGTTGCAGCATAGCAATAACAATAAATATAATTGACTAAAATAGCAATTCTGACTGTCAACGTCTGCACAGTTTCTTAAATTTTTTGGAATTAGAATTTCTGAATTTATCAATTTTTCCTTGGAAAATTCCTATAGTTCTAGCCTGATTTAAATATATACGAAAGACTATTTTCTTTGAATTTAGAACTTTAGCAGTTTCAGTAATCGTAAGTAGCTAGCGAGCGATGTTGTTTCATTCCGTACACCTAAATGGGCCTCGTTTCGATCAAGAAGTTCAAATTAAGCTAAGAACTTATTTTAACCATTAGAATTAAGGATGGAAATTAGTTTATAAAGGTTGGTCAATCATCAATAAATAGTAAACATGGACAATAACCAAAAAATTTGGGTGTTTTGACATTTCCACACTTAGCTAATAGTAAATAATTGCAAGTCTTTAGGAAACTTATTTCTTTAATAATTGCCAAATTATATTTCTTTAATAATTCTATTAATAGGTTGGAAAATAAGGATATAACCCCTATGATAAGTTTAGGCCACAATCCACAGAGTGTCTTAACTCAGACTTCTTATAGGAGAGTCAGAGCATTGAAGACACCGAACTAAGATATCCGCTGCGAAGTTACGAAAATTATTTTTACTAAGTTTTGACATTTCGGTTCATGTATCTTTTCACATAAGGTTCCCAAATGAACTGATCAAGCACGCAAAGTTCTATCTCGACATTAGCTTGGTATTAAACAAAATGGCTTTATTTAACTCTCTGATTCTCTGAATATTTTTGGGAAAATGTATGCTGTAAAAATTAAGAGTTGACTCTTTTTCTTAGTCAAGAATTTTAAGTTAAGTTACCGAGAAGGAATTGCGAATTACGATCGAATCCTCCTAAATTAATTAAGAGATTTGAAACAGTGATTTTGCAGAAATGCGTGTCTAAGGTTTAATCTCTAATCCTGAAATAAGTGTGCGATCGAGAAGTTTAGCATAAGACAATAATTTAATGAAACACATAAATCCTCGGTCGAAAGTGATTTCTTTTATGAAATTGTAGGAGGCAGAGTTAATTCGTCAAAAATAGTATTTACAGAAAAAACAGTGAACGATGTCCCAGGCGCGGGCTATTGTACACAGATGCAAGGCGACGACTTTAGCTATAATTCCGTTGGTGCAACCTAAAATCTCGTTGTAGCGGGTTCACACACGCATGCAGCGTCAACGGATGCAGACGCGTGTCTAATAGCATCAGAAATTGAAAATGGCCTAACATATACGCTTATGCAAAATTATCAAAATAAGGTGTTTTCAGTTGTCCAGGATATAGATGCTATCGACGAAGTAGCAGCACGATACCTAATCGAAGTGCGAATTTTGCATCTTGAGGTTAACCTATTCGAGCAGTAGTTTTAGCGATAAAGTAAATCCAAAGTAACCTCATTTTATCATTTTATCATTTTCTGATATTTTATCAGTAATATCATTTTATGATATTTTTGTTCAAGAAATTGGAAATGCAGAGGAGTGGAAATAAAGAAAGTTAGCCAAGATAGACTTTTCATATTCTTTTACCCGATTTAAATACACGCAGTTCTACGTATTATCACTTATCTACAATTATCTACAAAATTAGTAAACGTCGTATCATTTTCGCATAACTGTTCGCGATGCATCATAACTTCTAGTTACAACTTGGCCAATAAATTTAAATAATTACGAACTAATGATAAGAAAGTGTACCGAATTTTAAGTTTTGACTATTGAGTAATAAGGATTGAGACTGACAAAAGTGAGACGAGAACGAAAATTACGCAACACACTAAACTTCTGGGTGGTATCGGCGCATGGCTTCTATTCTCTAATCCATAGCTTAAGGATTTAAAATTAATGAAATTTTAAAGTTCAATTGAGGTACATTCCGTAGATTGGTTTGACTATAGTTTGAATTTCTTAAATAAATCTTGTTTCAAGTTTTACCGTCCATATTTTAGATTATGAAACTTAACAAAATTCAATCATTAACTTCAGTATAGCTTACAAATCATTATACACTTGTTATTCCAGTTCTTTCCGAAAATTATCTAAAGGTATTAAGCACGAGCGTAAAGGTTGCCTCCGAATGAGACAAGTAATATCCCACAGCTGAGCTATGTAGACATAATTAATTGGATTCAGAATACTAAGTAAATATTTTATTCGCTTAGATGTAGGCAGTAGAAAACTAATTAGTGACGTGATTATTAAAATTATAAAAAAGTGTGTTTTCTGTGGCCCTGGATACAATGCTATTCAGTACAGGGTGGGAATCTTTCGTAGGAAATGTTTCTTCTGCATAGTCGTTTCATGTTAAGGATTAATGCTCATTGAAGAACGAACGAATAAATAATACTAGCTTACGGTTCAATCGGCATTTTGCACTTTATCCAAATGCACAGTCTGCTTTCACGATAATGAAAAATCCAAAGTTAGTGAAAATTAGGAAATCTGCGTGCAAGGTCACGATTTTCTAGCAAACGTCTGGGAATCACAAATCAATCTTTAGCATTTTTGAAAGAAAATGTGAAATCAAAAAATGAGCGCTGATGTGCCCTTCTTATTTTCTAGTTACTCGAATGGCATTTTCGCAGCTGCAATATGCGCTATGGCTGAAGATAAGGGTTACGAATAAGTGAAATCAAATCATTGGTACATAATTCTTCTTGATTAACCAAAAAGCTTGCAGTTACCATTCTTGCAGTATATTTTAATTTATGATGAACTGACGTGTGTAGAAATTCTGATCGTCTTGAAGTAGGTGAAAAAATTATATTGAATTTTAGCCATTGAGCATTAAAGATTGAAAATGGATAAAAGTGAAATCAGAACGTAAATTGTGTAATATCCTACATTTTTCGGTGAATTCTCTAATCCATAGCGTATTAAGGACTTGAAATATTGTAGTTAAACCTAGTGACCGATCTGAGTATAATTAGAATTTTTAAATAATGTTTTGCTTCATGATCTATATGGATCATGATGGAATATAACAATGGAAGTTTGAATAATTTTAATTTTAGCCAATACTGCAGTATTGCATTATCTCAGAATTATGGAACTTTACTTCAAAGTTTTAAAGTACACGATTTCCTATTTATCTCACTGCCCAAATAATTTTTAATATTCTGAGCTTAGTTTGGGTTCACTTTGAAGTGTCTTTAGTTTGCGATCTGTAAATGGCTGGAAACAAACTAAGTTTGTCAAGCAACCACTTAAATAGAAAATAGAATGGAATACGAGCACAATCTATTGTAATATGGGAAATTACCCTAGGCTATCTGGGCCAGTAGCTTTCAGTCTTAATCATCATAGTGTTGGGGGATCAATTTTTTTATTGCTTTTCCTTAAGATCAGCTGACTAACAATCGACTTGTACAAGGTAATGAGGACTGATTCCAAATAGCGGGAAATTGATCTATTTCCAAGCAAGGACTCAATAGTTGATCGTCTGTTAATTCTGCTAATCCTGTACTAACTTTGACCTGATTTGACTCAAATTGGCTAGCTCACACTACCAAAGTTACATAAAGTTCAAGTTGTCATTGCATCAACTGTACACCTTTCCTCATCGATAGGTAGTCGCAAAGTAGCTAAAGCACAAATAATAACGCTAAACGCTAATAATAAATATACAAAACAACCCCAACCCCTATTGTTAAATATTACTCGAGAATAATTGAGTGTAAAGTTTTACGAAACCTGTGGGAAAATTTGGATTAAACTTTTTTGAGAATTGTCAGGGCTATACTGCTTTTATTGTACCCTAGAAAATAGCTACTCTAATAACTAAATTAAAACCGCATTACGGTCGTTTTAAAATCAAGTAGTCTACTTGTGATCAGTAATGTCAGCCATCAACATTGTAATCAAATGCAAATCAGAAAAGCGTGCGGTACTACCTCGATCTTATATGAAATTATTCTCAGGCCTTTGCTGTGCTGTCCTTGAATCCCAAGTTTAGCTTTGATGAATTTATGATTTATTGGTTAAAACTGATGATGGTAAATACATAGTAATTAATACTGAATAATATTGATAATTTTATTTCCAGAACTATAACGAATAAATTGGTCAGGCAAATCACTGTTTGAGTAGAACTCCCAGGACTTTTTCCAGTAATTTCGAAAGAAAATGCTTCAAGTCGATACCGTATTCATTTGTCTAATTATAGGCTGAGTTAGAGCCTACAATTAAATATTTCAGGATAGAATTGTATAGTAACTAAACAATCCTAGAAGTAAGAGCTAATGACGAAAGTTTAAGAAGGTAATACGATTCACTACCATTTCCGACTTGTTGAGGAAGATTAAATTGAGCTGCCATTAAGTAAATGAGTCGAGTAATACACAAAATTCAATGGAATGGTTTAAAGCTAGCAAACTCCACCGACAGCTTAGGATCTTATCGAGCATTTCTATTAGAATAATCTGGAAACGTTTTAGATTATAACAATAATGATTGTAGTTAATGTCTAAATATAAATTAGCTGTTTTACTAATATAGAGCCTCCAGCTAAACTCATTTAGGCACAACAGTCGAAAATTTTGGCCAAAGTCTTCGTCAGTGGGTGGGTTTCTTCGTCAGTGTGTTTCTTTTGCGCTAGCTTCAGTACCTAAATTTGAATTTGAAATTTAGATTAGAATTAGAACAATAGATTAAAATAGATTTGTAAACTTGATATAAGAAAGCGAATTTCTGAATAACCAAATTTCGTTGAAGTTAAGTTATATAGTTTTACTTTCTGTGAAGCATTTCTGTCGGATGCGAACAAGTAACAAATGGGATCTCTCTTTCCATCAATAATAAATTTAATAAATCAATAAAGAAATTTTTGTTCGTCTATCTAAAAAGGGGTTATATTTGTTAGCAACGGTTATAGTCAAGAAAAATCTGGTACGATAGGTTATAGTTATTTTGAAGTGACCGACAGCGCTTTGTGTCAAGTAAATTCCGAATCGAAATCTCGAATCTCCAGTTTAAACACCAATCTAATTTCACAGTTATGCGAATACCAAATATTTGCAGAAAGAACCTTGTAATACATCTGTCTTGAGGAGTTGGCCCACTTCTTCATGGTTGCAATCATCTTGATGGTTGAGGTGGCTCAAGGGTTGTGCATCTGGAGAAGAGCACAGATATCTAGGCCCTGGCAAGCGTGGGAAAAGTCTCCGGAAGGTTATGTACCTTTAGCCTTACCCTTACCAAACAGTTGAAGTACTCAATCTGTGAAAATAAACTAAGTTTCGTGGGGATCCTTTAATATTCGTTGAAAGTATTGAGAAATAGTTGTTGTTCAAATTGATGTTGTTTAAATTTATGTTCAAGAGCTGTAATCTAAAATGGATTCTGGATCCAACAAATATTATAACTGGTTCTTAAACTTCGTCACACTCGGCCAGAATTTTGGGTCAGATGCTGATAAGCTAATGCACCTTTCAAATATGTCCAATGATGTTCCGGTTCCGGTTAAATATTGTCTTCGGTAGCCAGTATGGAATGGTTTTACCTACTTATCAGAAGTTTAGAAACAACTGTAATAATTGTCGATTGTCGAAAACAGGTGCCGAAATAATATAGACCCAGATTAATATATTTGAGCTAGTCAAAGTAGCACAAAGTTAAACATCCATAATATAAGTCTAATATTAACTAATCCATTATTTTTTGTTTAGTCAAACTTTTGCAAGCTATTGTTTTATTAGTGAGTTTAGCTAATGAGCTTCCAACACTTCCAGAAATACGCCTTCACTGATTTTATTTGGATAGTACTATTTTCATTGCTACTACTTTGAGCAGCAAATTACGCTATTAAATATAGGAACGTAGTACGAAAGTAATATACTTGAGCATTGCTGAGCTACATCTTAGTCTGTACGTAAGTAATCCTAGGTATACACTGTTAGGGACCAATAACACTTCAATAAATGAGTCATTGGCATCTTTTTGAATACTAAGGTATCCATTATCCGATAGACTTACACCTTATTTTTTATATTGAAATGTTTGTAATTCGTTATATACTTGCGGGGTCAAAACAATTTAACTGAATTGAACAATTGATCTGATCTGCCTGCCACATGATGTTGTCTGACTGTATGAGACTGCGAAACCAATATACTTTTGCATAAATATTCTAGCTTTTGCATGAGTTTTTGGGTGTAGTATGACCGCAAATATAAATTTAAGAAATTAAAAAGATTCATTCTGTTTAGAAATCTAAATTCCAAACTTTTAAATGAAAAGGCTGTTTTGAAGTATCAGTGGAGACTCCCGACGGGCGAATGGGACGCCAATCGCCTTGTTGCGAGCGATACTTCGAATAACAGTCTTTATGCTTATTGCTACAGCCGGCACAGTGGATCTGCTTCACTGCAGTGTGTCGTACTGTAGATTACATTTCACTGTTAACGTCTCCGCTCAGCCTATTCATGAACCTTTTCAATTTTCAATCCATATGCGAGCTGTCCAGAATCTACAGTCTGCTGGCCATAATGGGCGTAAAATTCCTTAAATTCTCAAAAGTCTTGAATCTTTTTACTTTGGATTTTCATTACATTAATCCTCAATAAACGTCTAAACGAAACCTCGTTGTGGTGCAAGGAGTGTCTTTCTGGTGGGTGTTGAGGTACCACGGCCTCTGAAACATCCATTAGGAGAGGCATTCCTAAGCTGCTACTTGACATACCCCAAATATTTATTGTTTCTATTTTAGGCGCTCTATTATGCCAGGAGTCATTGCATTCTGTGGTCAACGGGACTATTTGTCCAACATGTACTTATGCACCGTTACAAAGGCAGGAAGGAAATTACTTTCCTCAGAAGCTGGTTACCAGTTCAGCAAGGCTTGGATTGCTGAAGATAATGACTTGGCTGACCGCATTGCTTGCTCGCAAACTGGATTCGAAGCCAAACGACTCTCGAAACAAATCAACATAAAGACAAAACTATGGGACCAGTGCAAGTTGGTAATAATTAAGGGGATTGTTTATTCGAAATTCCTTCAAAATGGTGACCTGCTTCAGAAATTGATGAATACGCAGTCTGACATCCTCGTCGAAGCAGCATCAGACAAAATTCCTGTGTCCCGAAGAGATCTTTTCTACAGTGCCGGACTAACCAAAGCCGAGCTCTCAAGATTCAGTTCAGATTCTAAGTTTCCTGGTGAAAACTTCATGGGTATCTTATTAATGGACCTTCGTCGTTCCATCAGAGAAAATGACATGCCAACTGTGATCATCATCACCGATTCTCAGGGATATCGTTTGCCTAATAACACCAGTCCCGAAATCGAGATTGTGCCAGTTAGCGGCGCAAGAATTCAAGATCTGATCAAGATTGCCTGCATGTCCGTACACGATGGACACCAAAAATGTATCATCCTTGGAGGCACTAACAACGTTGCCTCTGATCCTTGGACTCCTCATCATGCCACCGATGGCGCCCTACAACCCAGGCTTGTGAAAACCATTACCCGGCAGTTTCGTGGAATTCGCCATTTTTGCGACCAATTCCCGTCAGTTAAGCTGTGGGTAGGGGAGATACCTCCCAGATTTGATCAGCCTCATGAGCTTCGTTCTAAACCAAGCAAATTTCAGCTAACAGTCAAACGTGTGAATAAGGAGCTGAATAAGCTCGTAGCATCGTTACAAGACGCCAGTCATAACATTGACATTATTCCGATGTATGAGGAATTCAATGATCCGAAGTATTTTGCGAAACGAAACAATGGACGAAGTTCCATTGACCTTCACTTTAATGCGGAGGGCGGGCAGAAGCTGCTGACCAAACTACAATCTTTAATTCACTCTTCCTGAGTTGTTGCTCTGCTTTCACCGAGGTATCATGGCCTCTCAAGGTATAGGTAGAGCAAGGGCTCAGTTTAATAAAGTCTGTTTAAATTACTCCAAGTCAGTAGCTTCTGGACCTTGCTACCTCCTTAGTTTTCATAAAACCCAATCCTTTAACAAGGACTCTTGCTCTCATTTTACATTCCTTGTCACTTTTTTCTCATTTTACATTTCTTGTCATTCTATCTCCTATAGCCTTATTTATTTTTGTTCCCAATTTTGTTTTAAGCTTACCTCACTATATTAAGATGTGTCAAAATTTACCTCGTTTCTAGCGAGTAAGCATCTCTCTGCTTTAGGACAAAATCACACTAATTTTGGCTAGTTCATCTTGCACTGTCTACGCACAATCTATTCATAGCTAACTGAACTTATGCCACCTTGCAGTCCGTCCTTACTTATTCCCGATTATCTATGCCTTCGTACAGTTTGAGCAGCCCCCAAATAGGACTGTATACATTGCTAACAATGGTCAGTTATGTCATGTTCTGGAGTGGTCGGGGAATTTAAGACTAACTCAGTGAAAGAAAGGGCAAAAATATATGCCATAGTTTTAACTTGAACTTGAACATGAACAAACGTTTTAGTTAAACTTGCTTCAGCAGAACTGGTATTTTAAAAGATGAAAAAAATAAAGCTCTTCTGCTAGAGTTGCATACGTCTAGCCACAGAAGCGTAAAATTTGCTGAAGAAGCCTCTGATACGAAAATACTCATAAATTTTGTTTTGTGGGATATGTTATACGAAGGGTGACAATTACTTAAGGTGTATGTCTCGTTGCGTATTTGTTTATGTAAACCAGAGTTGTCAGATAATAAAGAATTACCTACATCTCATGATTTAGTACAATTTACATACGTACTGTATTTATTATTATGTGAGTGTCTAATAACTGTGCTGTATGTTCATGTTATATGTTATTAATTGTTATATGAACGAAGTCTTATCTTTATGTATTAACCAATTGCTTGGATTCAAATTATAGTACGTTTACCGTGAATGAATGTCTTTATTACAAAGCCCCCCTCAAGCACCAGTCACCTAGGCCTCTTCAATATGTTTTGCGTGCTGTAATTAGTCGAACTTAGTATTTTGTCGAGGCTCATGTTGGGTACACGCAGTAAAACTGATTGAGTAAACGCAGCCATAGTAGGACAAATTTAATGTTGGACATCCTAAAATCAATTTTGTACTGTCGACATATTTCATTTTATACTTAGCCCTCTGTGAGCATGGGATTGTTCTATTCTTCTATTGCTAGATGTGAGCGCTGTTACTATCCGCACACCTATAAATTTTAAAATGTTGTCTGCTACCGCTACAGTCGCAAGTAATTTTACGTTTTTGTTTTGCCTTGTTGTCAACTGAGATGGCTACAGATGAAAAAAATCGGTTGAATGTTTAAGCTTACCAGTATGGTGCTTTCAGTTCTCACATTTTTTAATGAACGAATACAAAATATACGTTCATTTTGGAGAAAATCTATAGTCTATCGAAATTGAGAACACTTGCCATTTTGTTCTCCACCCACGTTCTGAAGCAAACAAATCCTCTACCCAATTCACCCCTAAGTCGGAATCCCAGGACTTTTTTTGCCCCTAAGGAATGGAAGTAAAAATGAGTTTTGGGAGTTTTGGAAGTATGCAAAAAACGAATATAATATGTAATGTGTATTTGGAAGTATGTAAACAACAGAGTATAAATATGTAATATGTATATACTGTAATCTATAATAGAATTTTATGACTGTCGGTGGTTGAATTAACGTATTTTAAACCCACTTTGAATGGTAGTGATTTGTTTAACCATATTGTATATAAAGTGAAAACAAAAATAACTAAAAAAGGTTTTGAGAAGGTGCTAGTTATAATTCGTGTCTTGTGTATGACTGTTTTGTTCATTATACGTAAGGTTAAAAGAAAAAACATAGAAAAAGCTTTGAGTATACTAATGAGTCATTATCTTGTGCATGACTATTGTTTTGTACATTGTGTGTTAAGGGTGTGTGGAAGTTTTGGGGACAAAATGCAAAAAAATCAAAAAAAGACTTTCATGTTAATCTCTTGTACCACGTGTCTTAATTATCTAATTGTAGTATCTGTTTGTTTTATTGGAAAAATGTGGATTTGTCTATGTATGGTTAATTTCTGCGATGCGTGTGAGTATACTTATATAATTAGTTCTTATTCCGTGTCTATTTGTGTCATTTCATCGTATTATGTTCTGTATCATTCTCTAGCTTATAGCTATGCGTTTATCAAGTACTACATTTAGCGAAAACTATTTTGGTGAAATCAATCAAATTAATCAACAAGGTTCTTGTTCCGTGAAGATTTAACAAATCTAAATTTTTTTATGATTCATTGAATTTCGTTATATTGCCAACTTTATCATGCGTATGCGCGAATCGGAACCGGGAATCTAATAACTTTTGTTGCTCAAAAGAAAGTACTCAAGAAGCTAAAACGCATATAGCAGGAAACAGTCGCGAAGAAACTAAAAGGAATGAAAAAGGCCATAATTGGTTATGGCTGTGAAACAACAGCAGGAGAAATGAAATAGAGCGAATCTATGGAACGAATAACTGAATGGAAACTTGTAATAAGATAACAGATAATTATGAGTAAATAATGATTTAAGAACACACATGAGAATGTCAAATGAACACAAAAGTAGCCTTTATCCGCCTTAATTCCCATGTAGTCTTGTAATGTTGAAATGTTAATTTGGGAGAACGTTGGAAGTAGGCGCTTGATATACGTTGAGCATATGGAAGGGTAGGAAAGGATTGTTCTTGGCTTTTGGTTGTCCCCCCTAGTTAAAATCCTACCATTTTTTCTTGTAGAGGCTGTAATGAGAAAGATTAAATTAAGAATTAATAGTTAGAAAAATGCTGTTAAAGTTGTTTATCCAAGCCACGTTCGAACAAGTTGATTGTTTTGTTGCGCCTGTTCAGTTAAATTATAAGCAAATTAGTGTCGCATTCGAATATATAATGAATAATTGTAATTGTTTGTGACCAGAGTTGCCAATTCTCTCAAATAGCTTCCTGTAATTATGAAGGGGACAAGACCTTAGACTCAAGTTATGACCTATAAATGGAGACAGTGTAGCCACCGCCGCATGAATCTTTAGCGTAAGAAGCCAGAATGGCCTAAAATATATTTTTTCCACCTCAAAAGTTGATTTGGCTAATTAAGTAATTAGGAATAATCCATTATTAGCAGCAATCATTAATTACTAGTGTTAACTAATGCTAGTTAGTGTTAATTGGTGTTAATTGGTGTTAATTGAGTCATAATTAGGTAATAACCAAAAGTTTAGTGAAGGAGAAGACTCGGTCTTATTTGAAAGGCGATTCTCTCCTTATTCCAAAACTCCAAAACCCACTCGTTAATTCCGAAAATTGAGGTAGATATAAGGAAGATGATTTAGTAAAAATTACCTTTAATTTCGCAATATTAGTGCTTTAGAAGCTGTGACTTAAACTTTGGTTTCCTCTACCCTTGCTTTACCTCTTTCTTAAATTTGTTTGTCTTTGTCCTGCCCAGGTAGCAGAGAATTGCCTCGTCAGAGGGACTTAGTACACACCTTTTTGTGTACGCTTAAGTTCGGAGGGGGCTTAGCCTCCTCCAAAATAAATAAAAGTTAATAAGACTTAGTTAGTTTCAGGTAAGCATATACGTAGAATTTAATTATCTAAGTTTCATTTAGCAAAAAATTACGTATAAAGTTGTGCATATGTGATTTCGTAACAATTGCTCCCTTGTCCTTGGTCACTTGAGGACAAGGAAATTCTGGCAATGTGGAGCAATTGTTGCCAGAATTAATAGCTGGCTTCTCTTGCTTTCAGCAAAATTTTCAAGTTAATTTAAAAGCAGGGGTCTAGGAAGATAGAAGTCGTCAAAAATTAAAAGTTTATAGGAAATAAAAAGTTGTACCCAAAATGAAATCTTAAAATTAATTTTTTCGTTATGGGCTTGGAACGGCCGTTAGTTTGAACATATTTTTGTGTCGTTTCAATGAAGTTGAATTTTGTAGCCAGAAATTACCCCTTTGGTTACTTCTACATGTAAATCAAAGTTTTATAAAATTTCGCAAAATTTCGTTCCCCGTCATTTATCAGAAATGTAGTCAGTTGGGGGCAATATTTCGCCATTATCATTAATCGTGGCCCCCAACTGAGGACCAGGCTAAAAATTGCCTGGGTTTTGCAATGTTAAAGATAGCAAGCTTCTAGAAGTTTCTAGAAACTTCTAGAAGCTTTGCCTCAAACTCAAAGGAAACCTCTTTCTTTCAAGCTGTCACCAAGCTGTCAGCGACCTGTCAGCTTGGTCGCAAAGTTTCTCTAGTCAGTCAGTGTTCGCTGAGGGCCGGCCGAGAGTGGTCGGCCAATTCCCCTTATCCCCACGCATTTTGCCCAGTGTGCTGTGGCTTTGCAGCAGGGAATAACAAAACGCATTCCCCGGTTAGGAAAAAGAAACTTAGGACTTCTCTGG